>ML332714.1:0-34109 GCA_005239505.1 Nicotiana paniculata
ATATGCTTGTGTTGACATGGGGTAAAAGGTAGGTTTTGAAGAGAAAAGTGGGGTTTTTTGTGAATCCAAAACGATCATTTCTCAAAAGTTGGATCTGTTCCTTGAGTGAAATCGTTTCTTTTTGTTGTTGTTGAAAGAACTGGAAAAGTGAAGTTCTTGGCGGACAAATCTCATATTGTAAATTTACCAATCTTAGCTCCAAGGCTTTGATTAGTCCTGCATGCTGAGACGATGTCTGCTCTAACTTTTTCTCAATTGTTTCTGCTTTTCTCATTAACTTGTTTTGTGTATGGGCCACATTTTTTATGGTGTTGCCAATATTATTGAGCACTTTGTTTTGGCAGATGGAATTTTCTGATTGCCAGTTCATTGTCGCCTCGATGTCACTTGTTGGGGGTTTTTCTCCAGAAGGTAATATTATGTTTTTCTTGGGGATTTTTGGAGCATGGCTGATACCTTCTTTTTCAANCACAGTTCTTTGTCGCCTCGATGTCACTTGTTGGGGGTTTTTCTCCAGAAGGTAATACTATGTTTTTCTTGGGGATTTTTGGAGCATGGCTGATACCTTCTTTTTCAAAAGGTTGGAGTGGAGGAAAATCTTGGGTATGGCTGGAACTTGAAGGGCTCATCATGAATATTTGTGGGTGTGTGGATTTTTGGGTTGATGGAGTTTTAGGTTTAGGTGGCTTATTGGATTCTGAGGTGATTTCACTATCTTCCCAACTTGGAGTGAGGTTTTTTGGTAACTTTGTCCATTCTTGGGGTTTGTAGCTGACAAGAAATTCATATTTTCCTGGACGGCTCAATGAACCAATTGAAGGATCTTTATTTTCATATCTGGCTCGGAATTGCTTTTCAGTAGCTTTTCCCTTTTTCTTGGATTTTTGTTTGGGCTTGTTGAGGCCAAATCTTTCCCAGTGACGCTGGTGGTGTTCATCATANGTGGCTCGGAATTGCTTTTCAGTTGCTTTCCCCTTTTTCTTGGATTTTTGTTTGGGCTTGTTGAGGCCAAATCTTTCCCAGTGACGCTGGTGGTGTTGATCACATTCTCCAATTGGATCTTCCAAACAATCTTGGCAATCGCAATCGAGATCCCAAGGGCAGTGTCCCGTAAAGGGGCATTTGTACCACCAAACTCTTTTGCCTTCTTTGTCGAAATGTTGACACCAGTCATGTTCTTCCATGGTGGTTTGTATATTCCAGAAAAGTTCTCTTTCAGGGTCAGGGTCAGGATATTTGTCTTTGGGTTGGATCATTTGGCAAGAAAATATGGTTTTATTTTGTTTTTTGAGATGGGAATAGTCAAAACTTATGCAAACGGTTTTATCATTTCTTTTAGTAAAACTTGGCTCACCAAATTGTAGAGGTTCTCTAAAGCCTATTTCAAAACAACTGTTTCAGAAAATAATTTCCAACTCACTTCTTCTAACCCTTCGTGTGAGCACTGGCTTGGGGACCATTTGAGTACCCATTGAACTCTGACACACAAGGCTAGCATTCCACACTGCACTTACTCATTCCTGGCTAGGTTACCTGGGTGTGAGCACTGTCTGGGATCCTCTGAGGTCCTTAGGAACTCTGACACACCTGGGTTATAAAAGGTCATGTATATGGCATTGTTGGATCTAAGAATTTTGGCCTATTGTTAGGCTCCGTATAGTGTAAATTCTTAATTTTCTTATTTACTTATGAAATTTGTGCAATGCTGGTCTGTAATAATTAATTGTAAAAACGATTTTAGGGCTGGATAGTGAAATGGGTGGCCTTATGCATGCTTAGTATAGATATGGGTAGAAACCATGCTTGTAGGTTTATTTTTTTTCATATGTGCAATATCCATCATGCTTAGGAATACCTTTCATTCATGCATTAGATACCATGATGTTTAGGTTTATTTGTTTCAGCATCCCGTCATACTCATATCCGCTTAGAAATCATGTTCATAGTTAACAACAATAGAAACGATTGTTATAATGTTACTACTTCTGCCTTCTCACAATTGCTTCATCTAGAAATCCTGTTTTAGGCTATATAATAACAACTACTATCGAATCTTGCATTAGAAATCATGTTTTAAGATTTCATTCTCAGCATGCTCATGTTATCTATGCCAAAATCATGTGTTAAAAGATACACTGCTATGAACACTTAGAGATCATGTATTAGGTTTCAGTAACTTAACAAGGAATTATGTCTCTGTATGTTCTGTTTTTAGTCAAAATGTGCTAATGAATCTCGCTAAAAGAATATATTCTAATACTGAAAACGCTCATGCATCTAGAATAACATGTATAGGTTTGCAGCATTCTGCATATTATTTTTGCATTTAGATGCCATGTCCCTAGGAATGCATTTATATTCGTTTAAATACTCACCTCTTTATCACGACTAAGGTTAAAACAGACTTTCCTGCCTAACAACCTTTTTCTAAACTGAAGCTAAAACAGTGTAACTGGAGCGGTTTAATACGCCTAGGCAAGCCTTAGGTATTAAACTTATTAAAACTGGATATCTACCTTCTTTCTGTGTGTTGTTTGATTAATAATAGGTCAGGATCGATAGTCTGAATCTGGTAAAGATACTTCTCTCTGAAACTCAGTAAAAACACTGCCTCATTACTGTATTCTCGCCTAGACATCATGCTTTAGGTCCTGAAGTTAAAGACTTTACTTGTGTTTTGGTCGTGCTATTTATGTGTATAATTTGGGAAGGAATATCTGAGCCTCATATCTGCCTCTATATGTTTCCCTGTATTTGTAGTCCTAATTGTTTTGTTTATCATTTAGAATTTGTCCTTTAAACCTAGGGGTTCAGCCTAGTACTCACCCTCTAGGAATAGTAGTCCCTAACTTCCTCCAGGACTGATAGGATGGGACAGATTATAGCACGCAATAAGTTTCGTGACCAACATGCGTTTTAAATACCTTCACGGGGTAGGAAAGAGTAGAATATGGATATGATGACCGGTGAATTAATACCACGTGTAGCTCTGTCTATCGGGTATTGGATTGATGTGATCCATATTGCTTTAAACCTAGGACATCTTTTCTAGAATATTTACTTTTGATTTCTTTCAAATTTTAATAAACTTCAATACTTGTTTGAAATTCCCTCTTATATGATCCTTACTTGTTATTTGCTTATTGTCCAAATTCACGAAACCATTCGGCCGGGAACCACATGTGTGAATCCTGAGGGGTGCCTAACACCTTCCCCCTAGGATAATTTCAAGCCCTTACCCAAGTCTCTAGTTAGCAACGTAGTTATAATTGAACCCCTCAGGTGCCCTAACGCATCGTTAAAATCGTTAGGTGGCGACTCTTCAAAATATGCAAACCCCCTTTCCCAAAAGGAATGAGTTGTCCCAACCAATGTCATAAACCCGATCTCCGCGATGAAAAAGGGGGCGCGACAAACAACAGTCCCACTACAAAATTGTATGCACTACAAAAGAAAGTGGCACCTACCATGGCTAATGAGCGGGGAGTAAAACTAAAAGTAATATTCGAGACCATATGAGTTGCACAAAAATTTTAGCATGTGTGAGAACTCAGATAAGCTAAGTATGCACGCAACAAGGGGGCAAATAGACCAGAAAAAGCAATTGTTTACATATGAAGAAAGTTGAAATGGAACAAAAGGATTTCTAATGATCAGCCGTAGAAGACTCCGGTATAAGTTAAAAGAAGGAATTGGGTCCAGGTCATAGACAAATTATGAAATCATTAGAAGATTTTATCATGGTTTTCCATAGCATCCATGAAAGGCTAAAGTAATAACTAAATGCCATGAGCCACAGATCAAAAGATAGCTTAAGCCTATGTAAATGCTAATCAGAAGGAAGGGAAAACTAAAGAGTTACACCAACTAAGTACGTAGGTACAAGAGAGATAGTATAGTATCCATATTCTATAACGGCTCTAGGATAAAGCAAGTTAGAAGTGTCCCAACCTCATAAGAAGTCAGTATGAAACTCTCACGAGATTGTGTAAAGAGGTGTATGTATTATAATAGAAGTTCAAGACGTGGATCTGAATTATACCTATGTGGAGGGGAGGTCATGAAAGAGGTAGAAGATGTGATGTGAGGCTTTAAGGTAAGTAAGGTAAGGTGAACAACATGAGAGATACTCAGAAGCAGAAGGTTGAGAATAATAGTCCATACTTCGGATAGAAGGCTAAAAGCGCGGGAATTCAATATCCAGGAATGATAGCAGCGTCGTTAGTGGCATATCTTCCAGCCTATAGTTTCTGGGTACCGAGAGATCTAGCCAAGAGAGTAAAGAAGAGTTAGAGACGATGTGATGTCTCGCTTGATTTTCTAGAATAAACATAAGGGAATTTATGGTGAAAACAAGTTGAAGGAAGGTTGTGAATAGTATAAATAGATACGTAGAGGTCACAAGCTAAAGTATAATAAAGAGACGAGGTTTTATGACAGGATTAAGGATGACAAAGGGCGAGTAAGAAGGTGACGAGAATGGATAAGTACTCAAGATTAAGCCCATGAAAACAAGAGAGCTCATGATTTCTCTAAGTTGTAGAAAGCTCAGTATAGCCAAATGAATTCAAAGGAGCCTAATACTAGTAGCATTTAGAAGAGATGGAATGCCGCCCTGGTAATAGAATGGGGGTGTAATTGTGACAGATAAAGGATGACATTTGGGCCTTCGATTGAGTAATGATTTGAAGATGAAAAGGAAGGATCTCACGAATTGTACATGATTAAAATACCCAGGTTAGGTGAATCACATTGGGATGATATGAAATACGGTTATGAAAGTATAGTATCGCCCCCAGGTGGATCAATTTAATCACTCATATATCCCCCGATGAGACGTAAACCCTAGTGGCAAGGTATTACGTAAAAAGTTTCAAGTTATTAGTGGTATATTGTAGATCAATATTGAGGTAAATCAACAATGAATGGACAAAATTCACAAAGTATAAGATGAGATTAAGTCGTCATTCTTAAACAATAATAAGGAAGCATTAAAGGACTTAGATTTATACATATGGGATAAGCAACGAGAATAACCTGGAGTTCGATAGCAGACCTTAGTAAAGATAAATCAAAGTAATAATTATGGTATAGTATGCCCTACTTAGATGTAGTAAAGCTAATGACGCCCAAAGGGACAACTTGACATAATTTTGTATATGTTCACAAAGTGAAGCCTAGAGATTGGCTAAAAGCTGGAGGAAGAGAAAAGAACAGCCGCATAGGCGCACATACAAAGTTAGAGCCGTAAAGGCTGCATGACAGAAGGTAGCAAGAGTTTTGAGATTGAAAGAATTCCGACCACAGACCATGGTGTGAGAAAAAGGCCTAAAGGGGGGAATGCCCTGACCTTTGGATTTATTCATGGAAGGAGAGTACTAAAGTATTCACAAGAGCTATAGGTTATGATAATTATAAGTGCATCAATCAACATTCGAGGACGAATGTTCCAAATGGGGGAATGATGTTACACCCCATGTTTTCATACATAGAAGTATGCCATAAGTAAATTGCTGAAAGCTCGGGAATGAGATTATTTTGAGGTTACAAATATTATGCTATTTCAAACAAGTAATAAGTAAAATCGTGAAGGTGAGGGGGTAAGCGAATCGAAGAAAATAAATTTCGTCAAAGTTTGACATTTGGGATAAAGTATGGTCCGAGCTATAATACCCGGTGTTTATGGACTAGTGCCATACAAGGTACCACATGACCATAATAGTAAGGTGTACAAAGTGTGTTAAAAGTGAGTAGTATTTTAAGTAATTTGATATAATTCTTAATTATGTGGATATTTGATTAATTGTGGATTTTTGGTGGAAGATTAATGTGATGACCCAAGGGGTCATTCTATGAATTTAAACTTTGTTCTATGTTTATTAGCCATAAAAAGATTAATTTTAAATACCTCGATTTGCGTACACAGTCCGGGCGTGAGACTGGAAATCTTTTATGTGAAAATATGAGAAATAGTGATTTCTAGAGTTAAAACAAAATAATTTTATAGTTGTCTTTGGTCAATATTTTGAGTAAACGGACCCGTATCTGTGTTCCGATGATCCCGGGAGGTCCGCAGTAAATTATGGGACTTGGGTGTATGCCGGAAATGAATTCTGAGATCCCAAGCCTTAGAAATCAATTTTTGAAAAAAAGTTATTTTGCTGAAATATTAATGAAATGAAAAAAAGAATTAATGTTTGAAACCATTGGTATCGGGATCGTATTTTGGTTTCGGAGCCCGGTACAGATTTTTTATAGTATTTAAATGCTAATTGCGAAGTTTGGTGAAAACGAAGGTTATTTGACGTGATTTGGACGTCCGATTCAGAAATAATGAACTTTGAGTGTTCTTGAGAAAAATAATGAGTTTTGAGGTTTAATTCATAGTTTTACATGTTATTTTCATGATTTGATCATACGATCAAGTCCGTATGATATACTTTAGGAGTTCTTGTTGAAAATGATGAGTTTTGAGGTTTAATTCATAGTTTTACATGTTATTTTCATGATTTGATCATACGATCAAGTCCGTATGATATACTTTAGGAGTTCTTGTTGAAAATGATGAGTTTTGAGGTTTAATTCATAGTTTTACATGTTATTTTCATGATTTGATCATACGATCAAGTCCGTATGATATACTTTAGGAGTTCTTGTTGAAAATGATGAGTTTTGAGGTTTAATTCATAGTTTTACATGTTATTTTCATGATTTGATCATACGATCAAGTCCGTATGATATACTTTAGGAGTTCTTGTTGAAAATGATGAGTTTTGAGGTTTAATTCATAGTTTTACATGTTATTTTCATGATTTGATCATACGATCAAGTCCGTATGATATTTTTAGACTTGCGTGCATGTTTTGTTTAGAGCCCCGAGGGCTAGGGTGAGTTTCGGATAGGCTACGTGGTGTTTTACACTTATGAAATTTTTTGTTTTTGTTGGTTCTGGTGCGCAGAGAATTAGTGCTATCCGATCGCATAGTTACTTCCGCGATCTCATAGAGTAAATACTGGGGGCCACCATTTGTCCTATGCGAACACTTAACTTCTCAGGCGATCGCACTGAGTTAATTGGACCTGGGGGAGGGGGAACCCAGTTACTCTATGCGAACGCCTTTATTGGGCCGCGATCGCGGTGGCCCAGTTCCTAAAACTACGTGAACGCGGGCAGGCCCATGCGAACGCATAAAAGGCCTGCCCAGCTATATAAATACCCTTTTAAACACAGACAAAACCCTTTTTCTTCATAACTTTCGAACTAAACAGCCCTAAGGACGATTTTCTTCATCAAAGTTCATCACCAAGTTGTTGGTAATCAATTCTAAACTTTACTCTTTCAATTACCCAATATTTTTCATCATATTTAAATAAAAGACTAAGAAATTTCATGGTAAAAATTGAGGGTTTGGGTAGAATTAGGAAATTTTGTAAAAATCGAATCTTTACCTCGAATTGAGGTCGGATTTCAAAACTAATTGTATATTCGGGCTCGTGGGTGAATGGGTAAACGTAATTTGGTCCGAACCCGGGGTCGGATTTTAACTTTTTTTGAGAAAACTTATGAAAAATTATAATTTTCAGTAAGGTTAGTTCTTTTAGAATTAATTAATGATATTAAGTTAATTATGGTTAGATTCGAGTGTATTGGAGGTGAATTCAAGAGGAAAAGATATAATTGAACAATGAGTGGCCTGCAAAACTGAGGTAAGTGCTTGGTTTAACCTTGACTTAAGGGAATAGGAATCCCCAACTAAATTGTTATGTGAAATTGCATGTGAGTGGGTATAGGTGAGGTGACGAGTATCTATGCACCACCAAATTTTCTATTTACATGATCCCCTCCCCGTTTTCAATCTAATTGCTTCATGTTTTTAATTGTTTCATGTTCATTGTCGTCTTCTATAATTACTTGGCTTGTTAGTTTATTGTTAAGTCTTGTTGCCATCATGTTTGAGAAGGTATTAGTTATTTTCCTTGGTTTCATTGTGGTACATAAAGACTGAGTGGGTTGTCATTGTTTTACGAGATGTGNTATATATATATGTGTGTGTGTGTGTGTGTGTGTGTGTGTGTGTGTGTGTGTGTGTGTGTGTGTGTGTGTGTGTGTGTGTGTACACTCTTGTTGGTTGTTTTGAGATATTGTTTATGAAGTTGTGAGAACTACTGTTTATTGTTTATGACTGTTGAGACAAAAGAATTATGAAAGGCTTGGCCTGAATTGTAAAAGTATTGATAGAAATAATTATATATATGACTGTGATAAGGGTGGACAGAGGAAATAAATATATATGATTGTGATAAGGGTGGACAGAGGAAAAAAATATATATGACTGTGATAAGGGTGGACAAGGAAAATAAATATATATATGACTGTGATAAGAGTGGACAGGGGAAATAAATATATATGACTATGATAAGGGTGGGCAGGGTAAATATATATGACTGTGATAAGGGCGGACAGGGAAAATATAAATAAATGACAGTGATAAGGGAGGATAATTATGCCTTAATGAATTTTATTATAAAGATTTGGAAGTTTATTGTTTTATCCTACCGTTTTTCATATCTTGCACATTTGGTTATTTTAATTAAAGTTTGGAAACTTGGAATGTTGTGTGAAATTTTGGTGACAGCCGAGGCCTGGAATAAGTGATTGAGTTATTTTATTTATTCATTGTTGCAGTTATATTTTCTTATTTGCGTAGAATTATTTTATTGCTTTATGATATACATATATTGTCACAGGTTAAGTTATAATTGCCCCGCCTTAGCCTCGTCACTATTTCGTCGGGGTTAGGCTCGACACTTACTCAGTACATGGGGTCGGTTGTACTGATACTACACTCTACACTCTTTTGTGCAGATCCAGGTATAGGCCAGTAGTAGAGATTTTTAGTAGCAACCATCCATTATCCGGAGACACGAGATATTCTGCCGGCGTTCGCAGATCCCGAGAGTCTTCTCTTAGTTCGTAGACACTGTTTTATATTTTCTCAAAACAGTTATATTATTTCTTTCAGCCCATTATTTGTAGTATTCTTTAGTAGTTCATGAATTGTGACACCAGACCCTGGGATAGTGTTAGAGTTATTTCTATAATTAGTTCGTGGCTCGATTTATTTAGTTCTTTATCATTTTATATTTGGATTTATTCATTGAAAACCATTAGATTAAGTTACTTTAAATTTATTTTATTATGTCTAAAGAGATAATTAAAGAAAAATAGCTAATTGAACTCTAACATTGGCTTGCCTAGTAAGTGTGATGTTAGGTGTCATCACGATCTCTAAGGTTGAGAATTTGGGTCGTGACAATTAACCATGTAATTAAGGAAATGAGTGGATAAAAATTTGAATAACCTTAAATCCACCCAATGTGGCAGCAACCCATATCCAAAGTAATGACTATTGAATTAGAAAGCAAGGTGGCATATTTGGAGGGAATTGTTGGCCAAGTAAGCCTTATAAAGTGGGTCCCACATTCATTATAATATAAGACATCTCTAACATAAAAAGAGAGATGGATATATCATATAGTAACGTGAGAATTGTCCTGGCATCTTTAACAAATTCAACAAGACTTCCATAGCAATTCATACAATATCGGACTATGCGTAAGATGCAATTCTAAAGGAGTGCAGTGCAATCTTTCTCAAGAATATCATATGGATTTTTTCTTATTTCGATCCGTCGTTACGTGTTTTGTTGCAATCAACGAGTGTTAAAGGGATTGTCAAGAGAATCAGTTCAGGTATGTTAAGGTTATCCCTTCTTTCTTTTTGACATGATCCAAATAATACAAATGAAACGAGCATAAAACACAACTTTCATAAATGACTCTATTCATAGAAATACTAGGGGTGTCTATATTCTTGATTACCCATGTGAATTATTATTATATCTTCTGTTCATGGGTCTCAGAATAATACGTATTTGATAAAGTTTATCCGAAAGGCATATTAATTTTTATGGCATTCCGAGAAAATCTTATTAACGTATTTCTTATGCATTTCATGCATTTATACATGTACATTGACCCATGACCAGATGACGTTATATACGCATATATATGTGTAGCATACTTATATGGGATATGGTAAAAAGGTTACGACATTATATACGCACCACCACCTGATCAGCTGGTATACATTGATGATTTGCCCACAGTGGCCGAAATGATATGGTGAGATGCTCTCAGAGGCTTGATGATGTTATGAAAGCATATACCTATGCATGGTATGACATTTATACGCATATGCATAACATATAAAAATGAAATGATTCATAGAGCTATACAAACATACATGTCGAGTCTTTTACTCCATGTCTCTCTCATGTCTATTATTTACAATTTTCATTCCTTACATACTCGGTACATTATTTGTACTGACGTCCCTTTTTCCCGGGGACGTTGCGTTTCATGCCCGCAGGTCCCGTTAGGCAGGTCGAGAGCCTTCCAAGTAGGCCATCAGTTCATCGGAAGATGTTGGTGCATTCTATTTACTTCGGAGTTGCTTGTTTGGTTAGTATAATTTAGACGTGTATTATTTGGTATGGCGGGACTCTGTCCCGACTTTTATGAAAATTATGTATTCTTAAAGGCTTATAGATAGATGTCATGTACGTAAAATATTGTATGACCTTGTCGGCCTATGTTCAGTGTACGCGTGGTTATTCTGGTCTTATAGGCCCGTATATCTTATGTATATGTTGGTATTACATGTTGTATTCTACTTATCTCACGGCAGCCTTCCGGCTCAGTTATCTATGACAGTATGACATGAAAAGATATGTTATGTTGATACTCGATTGAGTAAGGTACCGGGTGCCCGTCACGGCCTATCGGTTTGGATCGTGACAGTTTGAAACCCTTAGACTCAAGAGCCTGTCTCCAAACCTCCAGCCTCTCGTTAACACCCGCCCGCGACTCATCAATTAGAACTATGTCATTGACGAATATGGAACCTCCCCTTGAATATGGTGAGTTAACGCGTACATCACCAGGCGAATAAGAACGGACTGAGCGTTGAGTCTTGGTGTAACCCCATAACAACTGGAAAATGCTCAGAGTCGCCTCCTACTATCCTTACCCGAGTCTTAGCCCCATCATACATGTCCTTAATCGCCATAATGTAGGAAACCGACACACCTTTTGCCTCCAAGCATCTCCAAAGAACTTCTCTAGGAACCTTGTCATATACTTTCTCTAGGTCAATAAACACCACGTGCAAGTCCTTCTTCCTATCTCTGTACTGTTCCACCAAACGCCTAACAAGGTAGTTATTTATGTGTTATATATATTTGGATATATAGATAAAAAACTAGAAAAAAATTAAAAAATAATTGGGAGTTTTTTCAAATACTACTATGAGATAAGAGAGAGAGAATTTTAAATATTTTTTATTTTTTTTAAGAAAAATAATTTTGATTGGACTTATTTTTAGGATTGTGGTTGAATCATTAGACGAGAGAGAATAACTTTAAATTACCATATGTCAAATCCTAAAACGTTAACTTTTTTATGCCAATTGTTGGACCTAGTTATCATGCCATGCCAAATCTCCTATCGTATCCATCCAGATGTGTGATGGCCTAAGAACCCTCTCTTATTTATGGTTTGGTTATGTATAATATTCAGATTTTACATTACTGAGTTATCACTTTATATTTCAAATTTTTACATCAAATTACATGGTGTAACTAACTTATATACTGTATCATACATAAATATACTTTAAAATAATTATAACTTGTAGATACTATTTGTATTTTGTACAAAATTCTAGCGGTAGATATAGCGTATACAATGTATAGAGTCACATATAATGAGACACTAACTGTATTTCAGTGTATTGCATGCATTGATACAATAATTTAGAGCGAATGAATACATTGATACAAGTTACTAACAATTAAACAGTAACTATGGAAGGTAATTACACAAACTATAGTTACATATGATATTTAGGTTCTGAATTGTAGTGTTTTAAGAAAACTCCTCAACTCAATTTTGTTGTATATCAAATTAACTTAATTATAATATATTTACACTGATAATGCACAAAATATACTTTGTTTGACGGATTTTTTTGGTCTTGGGAGGGGGATGAGAGGGTTAAATATAGTTGGAACTCCATCATAATATATTGGAGTTCCAACATAATAAACTGGTCCAGCATAATATGCTAGAAGTTCATACACATATGCTTCAATATCCAGAATATATTATCATGGAACTTTCCGTGTGCTGGAGTTTCCAGCAAAATATGCTGAAAGTTCACACACAATTGCACCAATCTCCAATATATTATGCTGAAACTTTTCGTGTTGCAGCAAAACAGTGGCTATTTTTCAATACCTTTATAAACGCTGATTATTTTTTAATTATCAATCCGAAAACTGGCTAGTCCGTACTATTTTTACTGATTTTTTTGTCTTGGGAGGGGGGGAGGGGGGTTAAAGGGCTTTGTGTGAGCCGTTATGATAACTTTATTCTCGAAAATAAGAATAATTAAATACATAATTAGAAAATCATATGAAGATATACACGAAAAAGACTAGAAAAATGTACTAGGGAAGAAGAAAAGTTACTGTAATTATATGAGAGATGTAAAGAGATTTTCATCGAAGTTCGTTAAGTTTTCTGCCAAGCAAATAATGATCTTCTTTTCACAAATTCCATGTAAATAAAAAAAAAAAATTTACATCACAGAAAATCCCAATCATCATCTTTTTAAAGAATACTTTTTGCAACTAATCATCCAAAGAAAGCTTTATTCTTTACACTTTGAGAGTCTCTAAGAGAAAGAGATGAGTACTAGTCCTACATAGTAAGCAGGAAGCTTGAACCACAAAAAACACAGTTCCCAATTCCTTCAAACCGACAGGCAGTCCTCATTTCTCTTTTCCTACCTTTTCTCTTTTTGCCAAAGTTCTGATTCAGAAACCTACTACTCATATCATACTCACTAAATTATACTGCTGTTCCTAAATGTATATAATCTCTCGCTCCTGTTCACGATAAATAATTTTTTTATATCTTTTATGATCTAAAATATATGATATTTTTAAATTTTAAGAATGAATTAATTAATTTTTCTAAGAAAGATAATGCCCACATATTTTATTTTCATACAAAAGTGGGAGAAATTCAAAAATAACCAGATTTACAAGTGGACATTTAAAAGTAGCCACAATTTCAAAAGTAATCAAAACTTAACTACTTTTCATGTAAAGATAAATCTAAATGAAAATACTGTTCAAAATCTGAAAAAATACTCCAGTATAATATACTGGAGTTCCAGTATAATATACCGGTTCAGCATAATATACTGGTGCTCTAATTTCCAGTATATTATACTCGAACTTTCCGCGTGTTGGAGTTCCAGCATAATATGATGGAAGTTCATACACAGGTACACTAATCTCCACTATATTATGCTGGAATTTTTCGTGTTACAGCAAAATAGTGACTATTTTTCAATGACTTTACAAACGCTGGTTATTTTAAATGGCCAGTCCGAAAACTGGCTAATCCGTACTATTTTTAGTATAAAAAAAAAAGTGTAGTAACCGAAATTAATTTGAATCAATCTTTATCATTCTTAATGTTTTGATTGCAGTATCTAGTTAATTCTTTTCTAGAAAAGATAACCAGTCCAACTTCCAATTATCCCATCTGATGCCTTTATCCCTTTATATGATAGCCGAAAAGAAGAGAGAGACAATTTAGCTTTGCCTCACATGCTTTCCACTTTCTCATCTCAACACTAAACCAACAACTACAAGAAAAGAACAAAGCCTCCTCCTTTTTAACTCCTATTAATTCCCTTCACTTCTTCCCTTACTACATACTAACACACATAACCAAAAACAAAACTTGTTCTTCTTACCACTCTAAATCCAAGAATCCAAAATCTCCACTTCTCTATTTTTGATTTTTTCTTCAAAATACCTTACTAGTTTTCAAGATTACAGTTTTCTGTATTGTGAGGATTATCATAAATTGACAGTTTAGCGCGGCATATAGCCATAACCAAAAATAACTTCTTGCCACCCTAATGAAATCCAAGAATCCAAAATCTCCACTTCTCCATCTTTGACTTTTTCTTCAAAATACCTTGCTAGTTTTCAAGATTACTGTTTTATGTACTGTGAGGATTCATCATAAATTGACAGTTTAACAGAATGAGGACAGGTGGTTATACTTTTCAACAGTCATTAACTCCTGAATCAGCAAGTATAGTAAAACAAGCTGTAAACTTAGCTAGAAGAAGAGGACATGCACAAGTTACTCCTCTTCATGTAGCTAGTGCTATGCTTTCATCTTCCTCTGGACTTCTCAAAAGAGCTTGTCTTCAATCCCATTCTCATCCTCTCCAATGCAAAGCACTTGAACTTTGCTTCAATGTAGCACTCAATAGACTTCCTACCTCAGTTTCATCTCCCATTTTAGGTCCTCATTCTCATCTCCCTTCTCTTTCTAATGCCTTAGTTGCTGCTTTCAAAAGGGCTCAAGCTCATCAACGTCGCGGATCGATAGAGAATCAACAACAGCCTATTTTAGCCCTTAAAGTTGAAATAGAACAGCTTGTTATTTCAATTCTTGATGATCCAAGTATTAGTAGAGTTATGAGGGAAGCTGGGTTTTCTAGTCCTCAAGTGAAAAATAATGTAGAACAAGCTGTTTCTAGTTTGGAAATTTGCTCCAAAGAAATTACCACAAAACCAGTACTAGTCCTAGGAAATACCAACATGTCACAAATAGCATCATCAGCTAGTGTCCTAAATTTGTCACTTGCTAAAACAGGATATCAAGTAAAGAATGATGATGTGATGAGTGTTGTGGAAACAATGATGAAAAGGAAAAATACAGTTATTATTGGAGAGTGTTTAGCAACAGCTGAGGGAGTTGTTAGAGGAGTTATAGATAAGTTTGATAAAGGAGAAGTTTCAGGAGATATGAAACATGTGCAGTTTATAAGTGTCCCACTTTTTACTTTAAGAAATATTTCAAGAGAGGAGTTTGAGATCAAACTTAGAGAGCTAAGGACTTTAGTGAAAAACTATATGAATAGAGGGGTTGTTTTGTATTTAGGTGATCTTAGGTGGGTGTCTGAGTTTTGGACAAAATATGGGGAGCAACAAAGGAATATGAGCTACTATTCTCCTGTGGAGCATATGATAATGGAACTTAGTAGATTGTTGAGTGGTGCAATAGGGGAAAATGGAAGGCTGTGGATTGTTGGAATTGCCAGTTTTCAAACTTACATAAAATGTAAAAGTGGACATCCTTCTTTACAGACACTTTGGGATCTTTATCCTCTTACTATTCCTGTTGGAAGTTTGGCTCTTAGTCTCAACCTTGAGAGGTACTTTCTCAAAACTTACCATTTTTGCATTATTTCTTCCAAAAGAATTTTTAAAAAATGCAGCCCGGTGTATTAAGCTTCCGTTATGTGCGGGTCCGGGGAAGAGCCGGACGACAAAGGTCTATTATACGTAATCTTACCCTGCATTTATGCAAGCGACTCTTTCCACGGCTTGAACTTTATCAGTTACGCCAAGTCTTGAAAAACATAAAGATATCAAAAAAAAGGATATTTATTTTCTCTCTCTTTACACTTTCTTGTTTTTTCTTTCCAGTGATTTGCATGGTCACTTGAGAAGCAAGGCAGCAATGGATAGTTCAAGCTGGTCACTTGGTAGAGTTGGAGTTGAGAAGCAACTGACTTGCTGTGCTGATTGTTTAGCCAATTTCAATAGAGAAGCTAAAACCATCTCAAGCATACAAGTTAAAACTGAGTCTACTACCACTTACTCCAGCTCAAGTTTGCCTTCTTGGCTCCAAAAGTATAAGGAAGAACACAAAAAAGCTAACAATGATCAGGTCTTTATTCATATCCCATTAATCCTAATATTAATTAAGCATGTATGAAAAGTCTAATATACACTAGTTATTTTTTAAAGAAAGAATTTAACTTATATATATTGTTCGTCTGTATATTTTAACATGTTATAGTAGGTAATATATCTTATTTTCCAACTTATCAATCCTACTTTTTATGGACGGTTACGTGCCGTTATGTTGTAGTGAAAGAATTCTTTTACACTGACAGTGAATAGAAGTTAAAATATTTAAGAAAAAGACTAAATATTTTATTGGTTCTGCTTGTTTAACAGGAATCTGAAATGAATATGGTAAATCTCTGCAAGAAGTGGAACTCAATTTGCAATTCTCTTCATAAACAACAACTTCATTCTCTAGAGAAAGGCTTTAGTCCACTATCTTCATCATCTCCTTGTTCATCTAATTCAATATCCTCTTCAAATGACCATCACATGAAAAGCTCCAGCAAGTTGCATAAGAGCCTTTTGAATTGGCCAGTGATATTTGAATCAAATCAATCACCAAAAGAACACCAATTCTTCACATCTGAAAATGAGGCTGAAACCAAGCCAGAGCTTTTATCTAATCCCAATTCAAGTCCTAACTCAGCTTCCTCTAGTGAAGCAAGTGGATACATGGAGAATATTGATCAAAGATTCATTGAGCTTAATTCAGACAACATGAAAATCCTTTGCAAGGCATTGGAGAAGAAAGTCCCATGGCAAAAAGACATAATTCCTGAGATAGTTACTACAATTCTTGAATGTAGGTCCAAAAAGGAAGAATCTTGGCTATTCTTTTTAGGTGCTGATTCTGAAGGCAAAGAGAAAATTTCAAGGGAACTAGCAAAACTTGTTTTTGGTTCAGAAGATAGCTTTATTTCCATTGGAATCAGCAGTTTTTCATCATCAACAAGAGCAGATTCAACTGAAGAAGTTAGTAACAAAAGATCAAGAAATGAACATGGGAGGAGTTATCTTGACAGATTTGTAGAAGCAATTCAAGAAAATCCAAGCAGAGTTTTTTTACTTGAAGATATTGAGCAAGTTGATTCTTTTTGTCAAAAGGGTATCAAGAAAGCTATAGAAACTGGAAGTTTTACACTTGCTGATGGTGATTTAGTGTCATTTAAAGATGCTATTGTCATTTTCAGTTCTGAGAGTTTTAGTTCAGTTTCTAGAGCTTGTTCTCCTCTAAGGAAATGTGATGATGATCAAGTTAAGGAGATCAAAGGTCAAGAAAATGGAGATGAAAGTGTTCCTTCAGTATTAGATTTGAATATTGCAACTGAGGAAAATAATGGAGATGAAAATAATTTGGTGTCTCATGATATTGGCATTTGGGAAGCAGTGGACAAACAAGTCATTTTCAAGATTCAAGTCTTGTGAAAGGATCAGTGAAATTAGAAACTCAGCTGTTGTAATTTTCCTTTTCTTAGGGTTTTTTTTTTTTTTTAAAATGTTTTAGTACTAGCTTTTATTTCAGTGATCTACAAATACGGGGAGGGTATAATTAAACTGAGATTAACTGGTGAAGAAATAGGTCCCTTAGATTAGATATGAAGAGTTTGATGTAGGATTTCTTGTACATTAACACCTCTTTGATCTTTGTAATACTATATAATATTAATGCTGAACTTTATTTTGCTTCTATATACTTCAATCATATTAATTATCTATGTCTTCATCATATTTTGCCACCATATATTTTAATTCAATTACGCTTAGTAACAATATTTCCTCTTCCTGCATTACAGTTGTGATCTAAAAATGCAAGAGATTTATCCTAGACGAGTTTAATTTTATATACTAACGACGTAAAAGATTCTTTGCATATCATCTTACCTAAAAGATAAATATAGGTAGTTGTTCAACCTAATTGAACTAGTTATCTAGAAAATATATAAGCCACACAACTTAATTAGCCACTACAATAGGCACACTAATATTATTAAAATTATATTACACTATCAAAATATATAAGTTAATGCCAATTAGAAATGCAAGAATTCTTTTAAAAAAATATATATATTACGCATATCTTTTCCTGCATGTCTTCAAGAATATTGTCATGGAAATCTTATCCTAACTTGATGAAAACATAAAATAAGGAAGAAGTGTCTGTGTGTATATATATTTAATTAGTAAAAATAGAAGCAAGTGTTAGAGGATAAGAATGCCATGCAAAAGAGACAAAAATGAAAACCAAAGGATCAGTAATTCCATGCACGTCGATAGAATACTTCTGTTTACAACTTTCATTTAAACTATTTTCTTTGGAAAGGAATTATCTACCCAATCTTTAAGCATATGATTTAACTTTCCTTTTCATTCCAAAACCTTGGTATATTTATTTATTTATTTAATTTATTTTTTAATCGGACATCTCTTATCTTTCTTTATCTATAGGCAGATAATATGAAAGAAAGCACCTAAGCATAAAATTGAAGTATGTGATTCATAACGTAAGGGCGCGGCTATGCCAAATTAAAGTGACTTTTTCATAGAGGAAAGAACTTCAAAATACTGAGGAAAGGAGGGCATAATATTATTACTTTTGAATATTTTGTAAGGTCGTATATATCAAATTTTCATGCAATATTTGTTCTTTTGGGATAACATGTAAGTGTAGGTATACATCAAAAGATCTCAAATTTGAATATAAAAGGAAATTATAACTTTAGCATCAATAAAAGCAGAATATAATTAGGTAAAGGTTTTGAGATTATAACCACTAATTTTATTTGGGAATTTAATTAATTTGTTTCTTCATGAAGAAGGTGTAGAACAAATCTTCTTTAATTTCCTTAAAAACATAAACTCTTGCTTAGACAAGGGCCTATCTTTCTCTTTTATTTTTTACTTAACTAGAAACTCCTTTTGTTGTTTAGTGTTGGAATTATATCCCCTTTTCTTTTTAAATCAAGTTTCGAGTGAGTTTTTCTTTTTCAATTTGCTTATATCTTTTTGCTTTTTTCTTTTCACACTTGTCTTCCTAGTCTAAAGAAGCAGAAAGACTTTAGCATTATCCCCTAACCAGTTCAACTGGTCAAGAAGTGATTAAATAAAGTACTGACTAAAATTCTGCTTCTTTTCTTTATAGTTTAGTTATAGCTTTTTATAATTTATTCTTGTTCCTTTTTTTTCAACTTTATTCTGCTATACCTAACTTGATTTCGGTGACACTAAAATCTTTTTAAGCAATATACACCTTTTTGTACCAATAAAAAATCACAACTCATTGCGTTGCAGGCAGGGGTGAAGCTACG
The DNA here is from genome assembly GCA_005239505.1 of Nicotiana paniculata. NCBI lineage: Eukaryota > Viridiplantae > Streptophyta > Magnoliopsida > Solanales > Solanaceae > Nicotiana > Nicotiana paniculata. The sequence continues at coordinate 19,160 of ML332714.1, forward strand.
ACACCACTCTTCGTCAAAAAATTATATTGTATATATAGGTAAGATATTATGTTTTAGAGGTATATAACATATGAACACTATTTATCAGGATTTTTTTTCCACTTTCAAGTTTGAACACCTTTGAGAAAATTTCTAAATTCGCCCCTGGACTTGCGGGAGCCATAAATTCTAATAAGGGGATTCAAAAATCATTAGGCTGACACTCAATTTTTTTTTTGGTAAATCTACCTTGCATTAGCAGTGTAGTTGTTGTATTTCATGTAAGAAGAGAGGGGACTAGGCCAAAAACCTCTATGTTACAACAGAATACAACATAAGAATGGTGTACCAGACCATTCTTCAAAAAATATGGAGCCCATGGACAAAATGACTCCTAAAAACTCTTTACATTCAACTTATACAAAAATTGGCCCTATCATATCTACTTCTAAAGCTTGGTAATTGCCATTTATCAAGTTGGAATGTGCCCTTTGCGCCGCCAGGTAATTGTTGTAGGCTTCCATAGAAGGTCGCATTTTCCAGTGTTGTTGCGTGTTTTGCCAAGGCGTCTGCGGCCTGGTTTGCTTCCTTGTAAAAGTGAGAAATCTTAACTTTGTTTTGATCTATCATTTGTGTGATCTCCTCTATGATCCTCCTTATCTTTACATTGTGATTTTTCCTTTTTTGCAGAATCTCCACTATGAGTAATGAATCAATTTGTAGCTCAAAGTTGTTAAATCCCTGGCTCCGACATAGTTGTATCCCTGGTCTAGCTGCCAAAGCTTTCGTCATGTTGTTGCTGCTACAGTTCACTGGAATGGAAAAGGCTGCAATGAAGTCTCCCTCTTCATTCCTCAGAATTCCTCCAATTCCTGCTTTGTTCCTGCTTTCCATGTAACTTCCATCTGTATTCACTTTGACTGTCCCTTGTTCCGGCATTCTCCAAATTACAGGGAATATTTTCTATACTTGTTCGGGCTTCTCAATGTCTTCACATAACCTTCCCCAATGCCATTCTACAGGGCAGTTAGGAAAGGACATCCCCAGAGCTGCTTTGATGTTCCAGTAGATGTTGTGCTTCATTTTCCTTGTCATGAACTTCTTTTGATTCCCGTATCTACATACACACCAACTTTTTCACAATTCCCATACAATTAATGTAGGTGTGATCTCTAGCAAGTATTTGTGAACACTATTTTTTAGCCTAACATTCCACCATTGTGCCTCTAACAGTGTTGATTGGAGCAATGATCCCCAATGGATCCCCAAATTTTCTCGACAAGTAATTAGCCGGCTGACTTTCGACAAAGGTATGTCGTATAGTCTCATTTACTGGGACTAAACAACATACACATCTTGCTGTTGTTTGGCTTCCAAACCTGCTCAAAACATCTTGAAATGGGAGCTTATTTTGAACTAACCTCCAAGTTAGTATAGAGATCTTGGATGGTAAGTTCCTATTCCAGATTTTTGAGAGCATAGGATTGAAAATCTTCTTCCTTCTAATAGTTTACCAAGCCGAGTTGTTGGTAAAGTTTCCATCTGCTGCCAGTTCCCATATTGCATAGGCATCCTTGCTTTGATCTCTAATAGTAATTTCTTGTATCTGTTGAGCCAAATTGACTGGCAATGCTTCCCTTAATTTCTGCTGGTTCCAGTTACCATTTGTAATGAAGTCCTTTACCGTTGGCTTGGAAGATTTTGACTGTGATGGGTAAATGCTAGCTAGGGGTCCTTTGCCAGTCCAATTATCCCACCAAAAACTGCAATTTCCTTTGTTGATCATCCAGCATATGTTAGGTTCTGCCTTCCCTCTTATCTTCATCATGTCTCTCCAAATGTGCGATTGTTTGGCTGCACCCTTCAAAGCCACTGGATGACCTTTAGAACAATATTTTGCCCTGAGAAAGTTAGTCCATAGATTTTGTTGTGTTCTGAAATTCCACCATCTTTTGATTGTGAATGTGTCTCCAATATCTTGAAGACATCTGATACCAATACCTCCTTCTTCTTTGGATAGCATAAATTTGCCTAAGAACTCCAATGGTATTTGTTGTTGTCAGTGTTAGCTCCCCAGAAGAAATTTGCAAAGTATCTTTCAAGTGTTTTGTAAGTAGCCTTTGGTGGATTCATCGCTGCAAGTGTGTATGTTGGAACTGCCTGCAAAACATGTTTAACTAAAGTTAGTTTTCCTCCATGTGACAGCATCTTCCCTTGCCATCCATTGAGTTTCTTGGATATCTTGGAAACTAAGCCATCAAAATAAACTATCTTCTTCCTCCCCACAAAGATAGGGCAGCCAAGATACATAAATGGGAACTATTTGTTCAAGAAACCTGTTGCACTTCTCATTCTGTTTATTATTGATGGTGAAGCTTTAGGATCAGTCAGGAAAAAACTTTTATCTTGATTGACCAGTTGTCCTGATGCTGCTTCATATTTGTTCCCCACTTTCATGATCATTCGAACTGATTTGGTACAGCCAGCCGTGAAGATCACAATGTCATCCACATAGGGCAGATGAATCACCTGAGGACCCCTGGGACTCATAGAAAAGGAAGTAAAGTTTCTATCCTGTTGAATATTGTTGAGCATCCTGGAGAGGACCTCGGCAGCTAGAACAAATAGAGATGGAGATACTGGGTCTCCTTGTTTGAGACCTTGGGAGGATGTGAAAAAACCTTCCATAGTTCCATTTATAATTATTGAGTACCATACATCTGAAACCAATCTCCATATCATATCTATCCACAATTCATTGAACCCAAACCTTCATAGCACAGAGGTAAGAAAGGACCACGACAGTCTATCGTAAGCCTTTGCCATATCCAATTTGATAACCATGTTACCACCTTTGTTGGGCTGATTGATTCCTTCGATAATTTCCTATGCCATAAACACATTTTCTATTATGGATCTACTCGTTATGAAACCACTTTGATTCTCTGATATCATATTAGGGAGCATCGGATTTAATCTCATGGATAGAATTTTGGAGATTATTTTTGAGGAGAAGTTGGACATGCTAATAGGTCTCATTTCTGAAAAGGTGGAAAGGGAGTCTGTTTTGGGAATTAAAGCAAGCATGTATGGCTGAAAAACTTGGTGAGATGGCCCCCATTAAAGAAGTATTGCACAAATGGTATGACATATTCCTTTATGATTTTCCAACATTTCTGGTAGAACACCCCACTGAATCCGTCAGGACCTGCTGAACTGTTAGGGCACATATTAAAGATAGCTTCTCGAACTTCAGCTTCTCTAGGAATTGAGGTCAGTAACTCATTGTCTTCTTCTGTAACCACATTGGGAATGCACTTTAGTATCCTTCTATTTTCTTTGGCAGGTCTGAGGTTAAATAGCTCCTTGAAATGTCTGATGGCTGCCTTGGTGATTTTGTCATCCCCTTGAATCCAATTACCTCTATGATTTTTTATTTTGATCAATTGCATTATTCTCCTTTTATCTCTTATCACACTATGAAAGTATTTACTGTTATAGTCTCCTTCTTCGAACCATTTCAGTTGAGCCTTTTGTTTGATCCTTGATTCTTGCATTGCTAGCCATCAGACATATTCAGCTTGTGCTTTATTCAGTTCTTGCCTTGTTCTTTCATTGTTACTGATCAACTCTTTCTCCTCCAACCTCTATACTTCTGTTTCCCACTCTTTGCATTTTAAATGTATATTCCCAATCTCTTCTTTGGACCATAAGCTCAATCTTCTACTCAGTGCCTTCAATTTCTGTTGTAATCTCTACATAGGATTACTTATAATGCTTGTTCCATACCTCTTGTACCATCTCCTGAAAACCATTCTGACTTGTCCAAAACTCCATGAATCTAAAGTACTTAATAGGTTCATTTTGGTTGTTGGAACACTTCATGAGAAGGGGCCTATGGTCAGAGCCAGTTCTCACAAGGTGCCTAACACTGTTATTTTGAAATTTCTATAACCACAGATCATTGATCATGATCCTGTCCAATCTATTCCATATCCTCTTCAATGGTCTTCTATTATTGGACCATGTAAACTTAAACCCTATGTAACCAGCATCTACTAGCTCACAATTACTCAGACAGTTCGAGAAATCAATGCTTTTGCTGATTCTATAGGCATTCCTCCCAGTTTATCATCTGTGTCTAGGATTCAGTTGAAATCCCCTCCCACGCACCATGGGACATTCACCATTGCATTTAATCTTTCCAAACTATGCCAAAGTTCACTTCTTTCTAATGCAGTGCACTTAGCATAAACAGCAGTGACAAACAGTCCATTGCCTTCACCTTCTTCACTGAAGTTTATTGTTATTTGTTGGTCTTCGTTTGTGATCACTGTTGCATGAAAGCTTGTTGTCCAAAAACACCATATCTTGCCATTGTCATTCGAGATACATTGATGAAATCCCAATTTTTTTTTATCCTTCAATCTTATCTTTCCAAACAAACGGCTCCATAATGGCTACAAATTCCACTTTGTTGATATTGATTAGATTTTTCAATCTATGTATGGCCTTTTTTGACCTCACCCCTCTGATGTTCCAGAAGATCGCACTTATCATAAAATCAATTTTTTGAATTTTTTGTTAGCCCCTTCCTCTGTCTAGGGGGTGTTATGTCGTTATTCCTTTTGCTTCTGCCTTCCCTCCTCTGCTGACTTCGTCCTCTTTCTGTTGGTAGGCAGTCCTTCTTGTTTGAACTTCCAGTTAAACTATAATATGGATCATTCAAGTCTTCTTTTTCCGGTTCTCCTACTGTTTCAGAGTCTCCTACACTGTCCCCTTCTTGTTTATCTCCTTCTTGTGGGATATTGTATCCCCCATTCAACTCCTACTTTGTGGTGTATGGCCCAAGCTTCCATATTTATTGTCATTCTCCATCAGTGTGTTAGTTCCTTGTTGTTTCACCTCTTATACCCTTGCTTCTAAACTTTCACTATTTTCATTCAGTTCTGCCGTGTTTTCATTGACACTTTGGATTGGTCTTTGCTTCAAAATTTCCCTGCCCTTGGTCCTTTTTTTGGTTGTCTTAAAGATCACTTTGTTTCTTTTTTTTAGGTATTTTCTTTTTCTTCTTGCCTTTCCTTTGTTTTGTTCTTTTATTGACAGACGCTTTGGCATTCTCCTTCTCCTTATCTTTGTTGTAATCTACATGGACTTCACTGCTCTCTTTGTTCTGGTTCAGCTGGGTACTCTGCTGCTGTTTGTCATATGTAGTTGACTTTCCCTTGCTCGATTCATCTTCCATTCAGTCCCTTTCTAGATTTGTTCCTACTGCCATTGTTTCACTACCTTTTGCCTCCACTTCCTTGAATTCATTGGCTCTCCTTTTCTCCAAAAGTCGGCAATTCATCATCGAATGTCCCAGTTTCTTGCAGTGTTTACAGTATTTTGGTACATTGTCATACTCCAGTTTCTGCTCGAAACCTTTCAGGGGGGATTTCTCATCTTCATCTCCCACCCAAATGCTGGTTAGCAAAGGCTTGAGAAAATCCACTTCTAGTCTCACCTTAGGCATACTAGGCCTAGTTTTCCCCTTTGTAGCTATGTCCATTTCCAGTGGAGTGCCAACGACACTCACAATTTGTTTCACATAATGGCATGTATGAAGATGGAAAGGCAGTCTTGGAAGATTAACCCACACCGGAACTATGGGCATGTCCTCCTCTGGTTTGAAATCTGGACTCCATTTCTGGAGCCATATTTGAGTTCCTTCAATATCCACTGATCTTCTATACCACACCATATTGTAGTCTTCATCATTTGTAAAGTCTAGGAAAACATTGTTATCATAGACTCCAATTTTAACCGAGTCCTTCAATAGAAATTTCTCCAAAAACCTCGACCTAATCTTTTCAATTCGGGGGCGAATTTTCATAAATCTCCCCACAATCGTTCTCCTACATTCTGCGGCCATGACTCCATAGTAATCCTTGGTCTTAAAGATCACCGGTGGCAGTCCATTATGAGTTGTTCTTCTCGCAATCACTGATTCCTGCTCTTGCTTTGTTGGGTTTGGAGTTGAAATTGAGATGTTGGTGATGGTGGAAGCATATGAGGGTTTCGTTGGGATTACTTCTGGCATCTGATTCGTGGTGGCATTGGGGTTCTTTTGGTGGTCTGGACGCGCCGGAACGTTGCCGTCCGGTGGCTCCATTAGATGAAGCGTGGTTTAATCGGAGTTTAACTAAAGTTAATTTTCCTACGACACTCAATTTAAATCACACTAAAGGTTTTTCTCATACAAGGACATTCAACAATTTATATATATGTATAAACAAATCCTTTGGTTTTGCTTACATGCACGATATAATTTTCTCACAAAAGGAATTTTATTACAACTCTATGTTACCATAAAAAAAAAGTTAAAGAAACTTTTTTCGCCAGTAATCAAGACGGATATATAAATAAGTATTTCAACGTCTTTTTGTTAACTTGATCGAATATGAACATATATGTAATTTTTTTGCTTTTTTACTTGTAGATTTGTCTCCATTAAAGACAAAAGAGAAGATCAATATCATGAGACAAGAAAGAAACTGGTCCGTGTTTATTCCTTTCAACTAAAAAACAACAAATCAGTTTTTTTCACATTAATGTTGTTATAGACAATATGTCTCATCAAGATTAGCACTTCAATAGTATCTTTCCAAACTTTTGATCCTTTCATATTTGATCGATTTATTAGAATCAAATTAGTCGTCGTAGTTTTATTGGCAGTCCAAGCTTTTAGGTCCAAGAAAAGATTAAATAAGCTTTTTAGAAACAATATGGTAGTTAGTGGGAGTCCATGTCAATTTGACATTACCCTCGAGCTTTGTTCCCATTATGGAATGAACGATTGATGTAGATATCATCAGCATAAAAGTACCACATCATTATCTATTCATAAAAAAAGGCCGCTCAATACACGAGGTATCCCGTATTCTCGTAGAGTTCGAGAAAGGATCGCACCTCAAAAGGTACGATATATAGATAATTTATTTTAATACAAACATTAGTTGCTGCTTTTACTGTTCGAACTTATACATCACACGAAAAGACTTTAAGCGTTGTTCCCAAAGTTTCACTTCACATCATTATCTATTGATAAAATAAATTATAAAAAATAGCCTAGTGCATTGTGACAATTTTATTGTTGTTCCAGGATATCTATTCATAGAGAAGAACAATATATAGGATGCAGATTATAAGGCACATTTATACTTCACGATAAATGCCGAGATATTTGAAAATTTTATCTAGACAAATCAATATCACAAAGCTATAAAGATAAAGTAAACTCTTGTTTTACCTCTTAATCTTTTATGTTGCACTACGCTATTACATTCACATGTTCAATGGGATATATAAAAAATATCCACATTGATCCAAAAATCGAAAAAACAATAATTTACCTGAGGACTTGAGGCCAACATTCTCAATTTTTTTTTATACCATTTAATTTTTGTATCAATCAATCAACTACATCTTAGTCAATAAATGAGATAATTATACGAAGGCACAATTATTCTAATGGACGGAACTTTGTGACAAATGAGGCCGGGAAAAACAAAGGGTAAAGTTGTGAAAAGTTCCCTTTCCACAATGAATAATTACCCAAATATCTTATAAAAATTATAATTATATACACCATCTGTCCTTAAACACTAATTAAACTTCAGTACATCATATTTTACTCCAAACCTTTCTTATGATTAGAACCTAAAATTTTAACTATAGCGTTATGTGTCCTATTAAATGTGTATAATTACAATTATGAAATCCTTTAATTAATCAATATAACATTATATCCATATTCTATAACGACTCGACCGGTCGTTTTGAGCTCTGGCATATCGTTCAACGGTTTGAGGCCATGAGCAGCTTCACTTCAGGTATTATGACTTGTACGCGTGGTCGGAATTGAAGTTTGGAAAGTTCGGAGTTGAGTTGGAAAGAAAATTCTCATTTCGGAAGCTTTAAGTTGGAAGAATTGACTAAAGTGTGATTTTTGAGTAAACAACCTCGGAATTGGGATTTGAAGGATGCAACAGGTTCGCATGATAGTTTTGGACTTGGGCGTATATCTGGATCGGGTTTTGGATGACCCAGGAGCGTTTCAGTGCCTATTTTGGAAGTTAGCATTTTTGGAAGAATTTCATAAATTTGGGTTAAAGTGCATTCCAATGTTTATCGATGTTTGTTTGAGATTTTGAGTCTGGGAATAGCTCTGTATGGTGATTCTGGTATTGGGAGCGCTTCCGGAAGTGGATTCGGAGGTCCGTAGGTCATTTTGGAGTCGTTTGGCGAAAGTTAGAAATTTGAAAGTTTTTGAGAAGTTGGACCGGAAGTGGACTTTTGATATCGGGGTCGGAATTCGATTTCGGAAGTTGGAGTAGGTCTGTAATGTCAAATGTGACTTGTGTATAAAATTTGAATTCAATCGAGCGTGATTTGATAGGTTTCGGTATCGAATGAGGAAGTTTGAAGTTCTAAAGTTCATAAAGCTTGAATTGGAGTGCGATTCGTGATATTAGCGTTGTCTGATGTGATTTGAGGCCTCGAGCAGGTCCGCATTATATTTTGGAACTGGTTGATGTGATTGAACGGGGTCCTGGGGGGCCCGGGTAGAACTCGGGTGGTTAACAGATCGAGTTTGGACTTGGAAGAAAAGATGAGGCAACTGATATCTGGTGTAACCGCATCTGCGAGGTCTTGGCCGCAGGTGCAGCCTGGAAGTCGCAGATGCGGTGTTGGGCAGTCAGGGGAAGGACCGCAGGTGCAGAGTGTTGGCCGCATCTGTCCAAATGTAGAAGCGAAGGAGATAACCGCAGATGCGGAAGGGAACCGAAGGAGCGAAGGGATCCTCGCACCTGCATAGCCGCAGGTGTGGAAGTGTCGCTGGGAAGAAGGGTTTTATAAAAACGGGACTTGGCTTTTATTTTCTCCCATTTTTCATTTGGCATGGGTGATTTTGGAGAGCTTCAAGGGGAGATTTTCATCATGCAATTCTAAGTAAGTGGTTTCTTCCCATTTGTGAGTTAAATACATGAATTAACATGGATTGGAACATGAAAAATTAGTATAACTTATGGGGTTTTGGTAGAAGACCTAGAGTTTGGTAATTTGGATTTTGACCACAAATTTGGGTATGGAATTGGAAATAAATTATATATTTAAGCTCATGGGATTATGGGTAAAGTTTATTTTCAAAAATATTCGGAATCCGGGCACGTGAGCCCGAGGGTGATTTTATCGACTTTCCGAGCGGAGTTGGGAATTCTTGTAAATTGAATTGTTTTGAGTATTTGAGTATATTTTCATTGGTTTACGCATTGTTTGGCTAGTTTTAGGGCATTGTGCATCAATTTGAGTCATCGGAAGGGCTTGGAAGCCGGTTATGGAACTTCGGAGCGAGGTAAGTCTCCTTTCTAACCTTGTAAGAGGGAATTAACCTCTTAGGTGAAATAAGTAAATATGTGCTTCTATTTGTGGGGGCTACATATGCACGAGATGACGGGAGTCCGTGCGTAGCTACTATTATGCTTATGTCCGGGTAGTCTAGGACCCAAAAGCATGCTTTACTTGCCGTACTTGTAATTTCATTGACAATTTAAAGAGCTTGATCATATCGAACTTGGTAAATACATTTCTAAAAGGCTAAACATTATTTTATTGACTTGCAAAAGAGAAATTTGCCACTTTCTTTGGATAATTGTCCCTTGATGAATTCTTGATTGACTGTTTGAATATGTTTATCTTTTGTGGAACGGACCGAATGCCTCAGTAGATTTAATAGATGCATTTATGGTTCGCGCCATTCGAACCTCTGGCAGTGCACAATTTAATTATTGTTGGATCGGGCCGTACGACCTCAGCATGATTTGTGCATGCTTGTATTGCTTGCCTTGCAAATTTATAAATAATGATATTACCTCCTTGTCCTGAGATAAATTGTTAAATTGATGAAAATGAATTTAGGAATCCCTTGTTATCAAAAGGATTGTTCACTTGTTTCATAGTTTCCTTAAGTTTACTGCTGTTTTTAATGAAATTCACGACTAATTATATTATTAGTACCTTACTGTTGGACCACTAGTAAGTGTACCCGACAGTGCTCCGTTGGTCCATTTAGTGGATCCTCCCCCCAAAAACAAGATCATAGGAGTCGACCTTTTGTCACTACTTCTTCGAGGTTAGAAGAGATACTTACTGGGTACGTGTTATTTTTGTACTCATACTACACTTGCTGTGCATTTTTTTGTTGCACATGCACATGTAAGTCTAGTGGCCTCGTTGGGCGCAACGACATGGTTGATACAGGGACTTAGGTGAGCTGCATTTCTCGAGACAGCCGCAGTCAGCAGAGTCTCCTTCAGAGTATTGTATTTTATTTTCTGTCCAGTCTATATTCCAGACAGTTATTATATCACACTTTATTTCCTAGAAATTACTCATGCACTTGTAACACCGGGTTTTGGGATAACTATGAGACTATTCAGTATTTAAGTATGTTTAAGATGTCATTATTTTACTCAGTGAAGTTCATTATTTATTGTTTAATGTAAGGGAAGAAATGATTTCAAAATACTAAAAATAAGGATTGAATTAACTTCTTGGTGTTGGCTTGTCTGACAGTGGTGTCCGATGCCATCACAACCTTTACTGGACTTGAGGCCAACATTCTCAATTTTTTTTATACCATTTAATTTTTGTATCAATCAATCAACTACATCTTAGTCAATAAATGAGATAATTATACGAAGGCACAATTATTCTAATGGACGGAACTTTGTGACAAATGAGGCCGGGAAAAACAAAGGGTAAAGTTGTGAAAAGTTCCCTTTCCACAATGAATAATTACCCAAATATCTTATAAAAATTATAATTATATACACCATCTGTCCTTAAACACTAATTAAACTTCAGTACATCATATTTTACTCCAAACCTTTCTTATGATTAGAACCTAAAATTTTAACTATAGCGTTATGTGTCCTATTAAATGTGTATAATTACAATTATGAAATCCTTTAACTAATCAATATAACATTGTTTTCATATTCACATTCTTCTCATTTCATATTTCAAATAAATAGTTCATCATGTACATATATAAACTTTTAGAATGTTTTTATTAAAGGTTTGGAACACTGGAAATTTTTTGAGCTCAAATGGCATTTTCACTCAAGAGGTCAAGAAATTATTCTTTGTCTAATATAACAAGTTAAGGAGATTAATTGAATTTTATTGATTAAAAGAAAGAGAAAATTTTTTGTAAACTCAAAGGTAAAATTCAAAATGCTCCGACATAAGGGGACCTTTTGTTTCTTTGATTCTGGAGCCTCAACAACTTAGATGTCCCTCATGCTAAGTTGCTAACTATTATTGACTGAAATTTTGCAAAATTTCAAACTTACAATCTTATCTATAAATAGTAGCCCGATACTCCCATTAATTCGGATTCACGTAGTGTGGGGCCCATTAAAGCTCGAAACGCTCTCCATCAGGAGTTTCTTTATTTTCATGACTCGAATCAGAAACCTCAAATTAATGATAGAGAGATTTCATCCCATTCATGAGACGTCTTAAACTGTAAATCTCATGCTTCTAACACTGGAACAACAAAATTATGTTTTTTTTTTCCGGAGTATTAGCTTAGTGATTTTCCCCAAGACAGATTGTATAGTACTAAAATTGTCAAAAGAAAGATAAACCTCGTTAGCTGCACAAATAGCCACTACTGAATTGTTAATACACATGAAACAATGAAGGGAGAATAATGCTATCTTCATAAGTCATAATTATAGTTCCGTTGGCTATCTATCTGTACACCTAATAATTGTGTTTGTTTCCCTATGACCAGTGATTGTACTAACAAAAAAAAATCTGTAGCTCTAAAGGCCAGCCAGCAATTATAAATTTCTCAACATGATCTAGAAATGATTACTATTGGAAAAAAAAGGAATGAGAAGAAAAAGTAAAGGGTAGGCACTAATATGTCCTTTTAGGGTTTTATTAATGGCCATAAGGTTAGAATTATAAATGTGTACACTTTTAAAAGGCAAAACAACTTTTCTCTTTCATTGCCAGTAGTACAGTCTAACCAAGACCAAGACAAGCTTCTACACTTAAAACCTTTTTAGTTTTAAAGGGAAGAATATAATAGGAAGTGGGATAAGGTGTTGGGTGGGAACCTAACGGTGGAATAATAAATACTTCTTCATCCTTTATTAAATGTTTCGATCGAATCCTAGCTATGAGTATAAAGTCGTCATTCTTTGTTAGGAATGCTTTACCCCAATATAAATTTTTTTTAGTGCAACATAAATTTAGTCGGACCTAATGCGATACCGAACACCAGGCGAAGAGGTGGTGGGTGGGAGAGTGGGACATGATACATGCCAAAATATATGAATATGTATGTATTTAGAGAAAAAAGATTGGCATGGAGACAAAGTTTCCACAGCATGCTCTTTTGCAGACTTTTTCTTTAATAAAAGAGAAAGTTAGAAATGGCTTCTTTTACATATAGTCACAATCAAACATAAAGCTTTTTTCTTTCTTTTATATTTAATATACAAGTGATTTTTGCATGAAAGTAAGCAAAAACTCTCTTCTTGGATCTGCTGCTGGCTGCTCAAAATAAGGCCAAGAGAATGAATGATATGTAGAATCTTTGCCTTTGCTTTTCTTGCTTTTTCTTTCTTTCTTTGTTGCTTTTAATATATTTTGTTAGCTTTTGATCTTACTCTCTCATGATGAAAGCCTTGGATCCCTCAATCATCAGATTCAAATTATGAAAAAATGTGATTCAGAGAGAGACAGACAGATTAAAGATACAGAAAGAGAGGCACACATCTTCTTGTTTCTGTTTGTGGGGTTGCTTCCAAATATGCCCTGCAATTCTGTATCTTGACCTAGTCAAAGGACTTGCCCTTATATATTACTCCCTTCGATTTACAATAAGTGTCCAGTTTCTTTTTTCATTTTGATTCAAAATAAGCGTTCAGTTATGTTATCAAAAAAAAATTTAATTTGTTTTTACTCTTTTACCCTTATGTGCATATCTCTAAAAAACTTTTCTCACTCATCACTATAATTATGTGACCAATACTTTAATAAGGGTAGTTTAGTGATACTAGGTTTTCTTGTATAGGATTTATTAGTTTCTTAATGGGTGTGCTAAAAGGAAACTGGACACTTATTGTGAACCGGAGGGAGTAAAAGTTAACTACAATGTTTTTTTGTGTGTATAAATTTTCTTATTATCATATTGTTGATCTATACCAGCATATTACTCCTAAAATCTAATACGGTAACTTAAAACTAGAGTAATTCTCTATTATAATCGATTGAATTGTATTGATAGTATAAAAAAATTAATTGTCGGGATGTATAAACTTAGCTAGCGTATGGACATAAATTTGGTTGAAAGTTAAAAAAAAAAAGAGTTTTTAAAGATGAGATGAAAAATAATTTTTGAAAGTTGAAATTGTGTTTGGACACGTAGTTTACTTGAAAAGAATTTGAAATTTTGTGAGTGGAAAACTTCAAAACTACTCTAGTACTGTTTTTGGGATTTGAACATTTTGTTTTCAAAATCAACCAAAAAATAGTTAGAATCCATAAATAAATAGATATTTGAAAATAAATTTTTTTAAAAACTCCCAAATTTATGGTCAATGGAGCTTAAATCCATATTCTTGGCTGTGGGGATATTAATTGCATCACTATACTGTTTTCGATGATATTCTTGTCATGGAAGAGAGACATGACATGTGCAAACCATGACCTAGAACGTAGGAACTCGTATCTTAAGCAAATCCTACCAAGATTTGAATTTACAGTTAGGGTGTAATATCCCATGCAAATCCTACACCAACACCAAAATCTCTCTTTTACTCGTGCTCGAGTCTTTTGAAACTACATTATTTTTAATGCTTCAATGTCATAACTAACGAATATGCTCATTTTCTCCCCATATATATATGGTAAAACGAGAAAAATATAATGTATATAGGAGTCTACCTTTTCTATATACTGATAATGTAAATGAATTACTCTATCATATCATAAAATATAATTTTATCCAAAATATTTTATATTGTATTATTTTTATCCTTTTGAAAGGGTGGGATAATAATTCCCAAATAACGAATCTCAAAATAATTAATTTTAAAATAACTCATTACTCAAGCAAACGACTACTTAGTGTATTAAGAATTAATATCCTATTTTGAAGAGTTGAGTTAAGATTAGGGGAAAAGCAAAAGGGATTGGAGTAAATGGGGAAGAGAGAAGGGAAAGAGAAAGAGAAAAGGGAGTAGGGGACTTTGGAAGTAGGGCGTTGAATGCTCTCTAGCTAGGTTTCTGCACTAATTACAACATCATCAATTTTATGACTACAAAAGGCCAATGACAAGATTGGGCTATAGTGAGGCACCAAACATCCGTACCATTACTAGGAATTTAGTACAATAGAACCCTAATCCAATATCAATCATACGTCAATCTCTTCCAAAGAATATGAAACATTAGCAGTGTACTCGACGACGCATGCCTGACAAATGCGCGGACAAGACAATAGTACCGACCAACCATTTATAAGCAGTGTTTTAAAGAGACCAGAATCAAAATGTGGTTTCTTTGGATTCAAAGAATGATAATGTGCGGAAAAAAAAATTGGGCACCATAATATATAACGCCTTAGTTGGCCGTACTATACCTTAATGGTCGTTTGTCTGTTAAGGTATAGTGCCCTAATATACCGCGCTATACTTAAGCAGTGGACACTCCAATAACTTTTCTGGACTTACCTGACATATCGATAATTCAACTAGGTATAGCGCGCATATATAAGATGCTATTAATTATACCCTCTGGACTGATTTTTGCATTATTTAAAGAGGTTCAGGATTTTGTAAAAATCCATTCATAAATATTTTCAAGTCTTCTGAAATATTTCTTCATTAAGTTGTTTTGCATTTTG